>CM059580.1:2821621-2871219 GCA_030386875.1 Morinoia aosen | reverse complement strand
GAAGAAAGTAGTAGGTGATGAAAATCAGGACAGCAGCCAACTGAAAAAGGTGGTCCTTGACATAACAAAACACATTCTATTTCTACAAAAGCAAACCCTATCTCTCAGCTAAGGACCTCACATTTTCCTCATGGAAGCCCTAATTACCATATATACAATAGCTGAATCCTTCTGAGGGAAGCAGTTACAGCATGACACAACGACTTTTCTCCAAAAAATATTCATGTTACAAAGTTACTTTAAACTTCAAGATGAGTAGCTTACGTATACAGCCTACACAAACTCTCATGAACATACAGGTACAACATTCCTGACACTGAATATGTGTTTCCCTGAATTAGGTATAAAATTAGCAACACACCTGCCTGATGATATTTTCCTCTAATTAAAGAAATAATTAGCAACACACCTGCTATTTTCTGATAAGCAAAAATTAAAAAAATGTTTCCAATTGGGTAAAAAAATTGACACACCTACCCTAAAGCAGCCCATAGACGATCAATTTAATTGTCAATATCATTGACTCGATATATTGCCGAGATATTTTTTTGGCCCTCCAAGTCAATTATTTGACGGTCGTCAATGAAGCCCACAGACGATCAATAAAATTGTCAATATTCATCATTGTCAATTATATTGACAATAAAATTGATGGTCCATGGGCTGCTTAATGACATGTTCCACTAATAAAAGAAACAATTACGTACACACCTGGGAAGTTCTGACAATAATCCTATGGAGGTAGCAGGGAACCGCTCGGGTGTCGATAGCAGTGCTACCGCCAGTGCTCGTCTGGCTGCTGTGGGGGGAGGTTGTGCTGCTGCTCTGCTGCAGGGCGTCACTGGGGATCTGCTCCCGTCTGTAGCTGATAGCCACTGGGCCCAGCCCTCCTTCATCCATGCCAAAGTAGTTCTGATGGTCTGCAGAATAAGGGCATATTAAAGGTCTGCAGAATAAGGGCATATTAATGGTCTGCAGAATAAGGGCATATTAAAGGTCTGCAGAATAAGGGCATATTAAAGGTCTGCAGAATAAGGGCATATTAAAGGTCTGCAGAAGGGCATATTAAAGGTCTGCAGAAGGGCATATTAAAGGTCTGCAGAATAAGGGCATATTAAAGGTCTGCAGAATAAGGGCATATTAAAGGTCTGCAGAATAAGGGCATATTAAAGGTCTGCAGAATAAGGGCATATTAAAGGTCTGCAGAATAAGGGCATATTAAAGGTCTGCAGAAGGGCATATTAAAGGTCTGCAGAATAAGGGCATATTAATGGCCTGCAGAATAAGGACATATTAAAGGCCTGCCCAATATGAGCATTTTAAATTAATAGGCCTGCAGAATAAGGGCATATCAAAGGCCTGCAGAATAAGGGCATATCAATGGTCTGCACAATAAGGGCACATGGAATCATAGGAGAAACATATGGTAAACATTTATAAAGCAACATATATGAAGCAAAAGATGATAGGAATACCATAAGAAGTGCTGTGCTCACAATAGACTCGATGTGCTTTTCTCTCAGTCATTTTAGTTTAGAGGTGTGACATGGGTATTACAATACCAATATGTAAGCAACAACTAAGCATTAATGTCAAGATATCTTAAAAAAACCAATGTAATGAACATTTCACATGGAAACTTTACTTGAAATAAGCTTTTTCTTTGTTTACGTTTCTATGAACTCCAAGGTGTGATTTGCGAGACGCTCACCGCGTACGTAGAGAGAAATGAGATTAGGAATCGAGAATAAAAAATCTCGTTGAATAATAAAAATAATAAAAAAAATAAATGAATAATATGAATAATAGAAAAAGAGTATATAAAAAAAAATAATAGAATAAAATGGAATAAAGAATAAATAAAAAAGAATAATAGAATGATACAATAAAAAATAAAATCAGGGTGTTCATCACGTACATGAGGAGCATATAGTGATGTACCAATACCATTTTTTCCTGTACTAATGCCAGTGAAAATGACATACCGATACATCAGAACATCATTCGGTACACTGGATGTTATAAAGTCAACTTCATGTATAAGAACAAACAATGTTGAATCAACGTGTTGAATGTTGAATCAACGTGCTGAATGTTGAATCAACGTGTTGAATGTTGAATCAACTTGTTGAATGTTGAATCAACCTGTTGAATGTTGAATCAACTTGTTGAATGTTGAATCAACGTGCTGAATGTTGAATCAACGTGCTGAATGTTGAATCAACGTGCTGAATGTTGAATCAACGTGCTGAATGTTGAATCAACGTGTTGAATGTTGAAACAACCTGTTGAATGTTGAATCAACCTGTTGAATGTTGAATCAACTTGTTGAATGTTGAATCAACGTGCTGAATGTTGAATCAACGTGCTGAATGTTGAATCAACGTGCTGAATGTTGAATCAACGTGCTGAATGTTGAATCAACGTGTTGAATGTTGAAACAACCTGTTGAATGTTGAATCAACGTGCTGAATGTTGAATCGACGTGCTGAATGTTGAATCGACGTGCTGAATGTTGAATCGACGTGCTGAATGTTGAATCAACGTGTTGAATGTTGAATCAACGAGTTGAATGTTGAATCAACGAGTTGAATGTTGAATCAACATGTTGAATGTTGAATCAACGTGTTGAATATTGAATCAACATGTTGAATGTTGAATCAACATGTTGAATGTTGAATCAACATGTTGAATGTTGAATCAACATGTTGAATGTTGAATCAACGTGTTGAATGTTGAATCAACATGTTGAATGTTGAATCAACATGTTGAATGTTGAATCAACATGTTGAATGTTGAATCAACATGTTGAATGTTGAATCAACGTGTTGAATGTTGAATCAACATGTTGAATGTTGAATCAACGTGTTGAATGTTGAATCAACATGTTGAATGTTGAATCAACATGTTAAATGTTGAATCAACGAGTTGAATGTTGAATCAACGTGCTGAATGTTGAATTGACATGCTGAATGTTGAATTGACGTGCTGAATGTTGAATCAACGTGTTGAATGTTGAATTAACGTGCTGAATGTTGAATTGACGTGTTGAATGTTGAATCAACGTGCTGAATGTTGAATCAACAGACAAGCAACATTCAAGAATAAAACCTCACAACTGACCCAGACCGGCACCACAAAAAATGTAACAATCACAATAATAGAAAATAAATAAAAATATTAATAATTGCAGATGCAGAAAATTAATGAAATTTTCAGATTCATAACATTAAAATAAACAAAAATATTCTCCGAGGGCCAGGAAATGAAATAATACTGATTACAATAATAGAAAATCAATTAAATAAAAATAATTATAATAATAATTCCAATGATAGCAAATAGATAAAATAATGTTAATTACAATGACAGCAAATAGATAAAATGACACTAAATACAATAATAGACAATGGATAAGATAACCCTAATCACCATAACAGAAAGCAAATAAAATAATCCCGTAACCCTAATTAGAAAAATACAGAAATAAATAAAATAATCCTATAATCCAAATTAAAAAATACAAAAATAAATAAAATAATCCTATAATCCAAATTAAAAAATACAAAAATAAATATAATAATCCTATAATCCAAATTAAAAAATACAAAAATAAATAACATTATCCCATAATTTAAATTAGAAAAATAAAAAATTAATAAAATTATCCTATAATCCAAACTAGAAAAATAAAGAAATAAATAAAATTATCCTATAATCCAGATTAGAAAAATACATAAACAAATAAAATTATCCTATTATCCAAACTCGAAAAAAAAAGAAATAAATAAAATTATCTTATAATGCAAACTAGAGAAATACAAAAATTAATAAAATTATCTTATAATCCAAATTAGAAAAATACAGAAATAAATAAAATTATCCTATTATCCAAATTAGAAAAATACAAAAATAAATAACATAATCTTATAATCTGAATTAGAAAAATAAAAAAAATACTAACAAAATCCTATAACCCTAATTATAAATATCCAAAAACAGACAAAAAAAAGCTCACCTTGCCCCTGGAAGTACACCTTGTAGTACGAGGACACCAAGTCGGGCTCCTCCACCTTCAGGGAGGTCTGCACGTATGGACACAGCTCCTGCTTCCGTAGACCCCCCATCCCGAGAAGGGCAGGGCTTGCGGCAAGAACGACCGCCTTGATGCTCTTGTACTTGGACGACTTATCCTTAGGTTTGTTGTGAATGTCCCCTTGCTTGTTCACCCCCTCTAGCTTGCTGACATCCGAGTCACTGAGGTCGCTGGGGTGAGGCTCGACAATGCCAACGATCGATGCAAGGGCCGGCCGTTGCAGGTACTGGCACGGGTGCCGCAGGATGTAATGCGCGTTGAGACTGTCACCGTCCTCGGGTACAGAGTTGGATGTCTCAGGAACGGGGAACTTGTGGTTGAGCGTCGTGTTTGTGCGACTGAAGGGAACGTTCTGCTTCAGCAGCTGCAGCGCAGATATTGCCTTGGCTTTGTTGATGACTTGAGCAGGTCTTATGTCTCGGGTCAGGCTTACCGTCCTCTGGCTCTCGCCGCCAAGCTCGTTGCAGAAGTAAGGGCACCTGATGATTAGATTGGATCTTTAGTTACACATTTCCTGCAGAGTGACCCACCAGTGGTCACTCAGGTGATTTTCATAGCACTACTGACCCACCTGCAGTCACTAACTCATTTTTTATTAATACTTAATGAAAGCTAAATGAAGGCCCGATCCAGTTAATGTTTGCTATTTTCAAAGTTGATTACCACAATTGGCTTTAAATTTTAATTGAATATTGAACTTCAGTTTAACCGATCGCAGTTGATGCGTTAATTTGGGCGTTCCTATCTGCCACAAAGGCGATCCAAAGAGAGGAAGGAGGCAGGCACCATTTGGTACGGAGTCAAGTGGAATCTATACAGAATCACAGTGAAGACATACAAAGTATTTTTATAATTGATTTCATGTTACACTTGAAATTCTTCCATTGTGCATGATTTTCTATAAATGAATTTCGTATTTCTCTTAAATTCATCTTCCTGTTCAATGAATTTACATTAGACCACAAATTTATCTCATTCTTGAATAAATTTTTCAATAACCTCAAAATTCTCTTCTTTTATAACACATTTAACCCTAAACATATGTTCATCTTTGTCTAAAATTAATTCAACCTTTACTTTTAACATATTTCCCCTTACGTTGAATTATCCTGATTACATTTCCTTTCCTGGCTAAACACTTCATGGCGTTGCTAGAATGCTAAGGCAACAAATTCATATCTACATTCCAGCAAGATGAAACAATGTAAAATGTCTTCATAGCGAGGGGACAAATCCTCAGACCGTTTTTCAACTTCAAATCAAAGCTCCTGATAAATAAAATGTACGCAACAAAATTTACACTAAAGAAATTACTAATGTTTGGTTTCAGATAGACCATGCAGATAAAATTTATAAAAATTTAAAAGCGCGTAGCGTTTCTTGATTTTCGTGGTGCCACAGAATCAAAGTCAATGCACATTATCAAGCATTAAGGGAACCGTACTCCCAAAAAATCGAGAAATTGACGAATTTTGTTTTCATTCATTAAAATGTACGTATATATGTAGCGGACATATTGGTGACGTTTCACACCCAGAAGACCACAGGAAGTGGGTCAAAAGGGGGGTGGGAGGGGGAGCGGTGGGGTTTGGGCGGCTTGCACGGATTACCAGAATGTGAAAGAGGTAGCTTTCAATGAGCATCATACAGTTTTTCAGGGTTTATTCATGAAAATTACATATCCGGTTCCAGATCATGGATTAAGGGGACCGTACTCCCCAAAAAAAATCCTAAACTATTCGACCGACCTTCATGAAACTTTGTTCAGGCATGTAAAATTGAACAAGGATTAAGATTGGACTCGTGTGTTTTTCCCACTTTCCCCATAGAAAACGTGTTATTCAAAGAAAACGTCAAAATAAGGGGTCTGGGGAAAATCTATGGACATAATCAGATTTTGAGATACAGAGATAATATTGGTATCAAAAGAAGCAGAAATATATTCTCTACAACGTGACGTGGAGTTATGTTGAATTTTTGAAGTACTTTCTGAAAAAAAATGAAAAAAAATTACTTATTTTCACACTTTAACTACTATGCGTGTGGAAAATTGGTTCTCCTGAACAATTGAAATTTACGGCTTCTACACCTAGGGTAGTTTTCAGTTTTTGAGCTACAGTTATGATTTTAGTATCAAAAGAACCGGAATTTAATTCTCTACAAGATGATGTGGGTTTTTATTCATTTTCAGAATAGAAAATTAGCTACATTTTCTTTTGTCAGGAAAAGTGTGAAAATGAGTAAAATTTTTGGATTATTCATTTTTTTCAAAAATTCGAAAATTCAGCATAACTCCACGTCACGTTGTAGAGAATACATTTCTGCTTCTTTTGATACCAATATTATTTCTGTATCTCAAAATCTGATTACGTCCATAGATTTTCCCCAGACCCCTTATTTTGACGTTTTCTTTAAATAACACGTTTTCTATGGGGAAAATGGGAAAAACACACGAGTCCAATCTTAATCCTTGTTCAATTTTACATACCTATACCAAGTTTCATGAAGATCGGTCGAATAGTTTAGGATTTTTTTGGGGGGAGTACGGTCCCCTTAAGAGCTAAATCTTCTATTCATTGGACCACAACCAGATTTGAGGTAATTTGCAAAGCTAAAGATTACCCCAGAAGTGGGGGTATCCTTGAAATGCTCATCCCCAAAGAAGGTATAGCACAAAATACCAGAAGAGAAACTGCATCCGTTAAAACTTAGTAGTGCCTTACTCAATTCTAGTCTTTACATGTTTGTTCAGTAATCTCAATATGTCACTAGGTAAATTTATTCAATAAAAGTTTCGACTTCTCTGCCGCGAATCACCAATACCAACTTCAGAAGAAGTATAAGTAAGGCCGCTACTTCACTAGCCGCAGATGGAACTCATGGCTGAAGCAATAACACTTGACCCACGGCAGAGGAAACATGGTAGGGTCATTTCTATGGGAGAAAATACACCTCCTCTTGTTTGGCTAGCCAATAGAAAGGCAGTATTTCAAAAAACTTTGAGACGTCACCAAAACGCCATGTTGTTAGGCCAGTAGTGGAGCCAGATTTGGGGGTAGCAGTGCTACCAGATGCAATTTGAGCGCTGCTATTGGTTCGTTGCCGTGACGTCAGCAAAACCACAACGTCTACAAAAAAAGACTGGTTTGACCCTACCTTGTTTCCTCTACCGTGACCTGACCTTACAGTTTGAAAGGATTAGCCCAGGCGATAAGTTAGTTGAAGCCTCCTTCACTGCAGCAGAGGCATTCCAAAGGAAGGAAGGCACTATAAGTAGTGACTAAAGGGAATGAAGAATCTTTGCACAAGGTGCACAGAAACAGTAAGTTAACCCTTTAATGCACAAGTGGACTGTACAGTCCTCTTTCAAAAATAACAATAATATATTGTATTTCTCATTCAATTTGTTCACTAATGTGTCCTTTGAATTTCACTGCCGCGTGGCAGTTCCTTCCCCATCTTGATAACAGTGCCTACTTAATGCCAGTGTCGGTTTAGTGATAGTGGTTGTCATAACGATAATATGAGTATAAAAATGTGGGCGTTAAAGGGTTAAAATAGAAGTTCATGAAAATAAAAGTTGAAGAAGAAGGTAGTAGGGGTTGAGACACAGAACAGCAGTCAACCCAAAAAAATAAGCTCTGCAACTAAACAAAAAAAACCTTCTCTATTCCAACAAAAGGAAGGCCTACCAAAGCTTTTGCTCGGGGACTTCACATTTTCTCTCTAGGAAAGCCCTTTTAGCAATAATCTTAAATTTTATCTGTGCACATATATTTCAAACCAAAAAGATGAACAAAACAGCATAATTAGACTAGATTAAAGTTAGTTTCACCTCCCTTACCACCACAAACAAATATGTTCAAAGAGGAGAAGGATGAAGGTACACCGTTTAATAAAGTCAAGAAAATGAGGAATCTTTGCACAAGGTGAGTTTAAATGCAAGAATGATAGCAGAGTTATGAGAATGAAAATCAAAGAAAATGAGAGCTCATTCCACTATCTAAACAACTGACAACTTGGTATTTATTGCAAGCTCATTCCGCTATGTATACAGCTAAACAACGTCATTTACTTTTGTGTACTTCTGGCTGATAACTCGACCATTAAATTAGAATTCCACACCAACAGTAAAATGAACAATTTACACACAATGAATACAAAATTCAGTGCAGGGATGTGAGCAAGAATGAAAATAGATTAGATTATTCAGTTTTAGACTCCCTACCCACAGCAACAAATGCGATCCAAAGAGAGGAAGGAAGAAGGCACCATTTAGTATGGATTAAAGGGAATGCAGAATCTATGCAGAAAGGGCATAGAAACAGGAGGATGAGAAAGAAGTTCATGAAACAAGACAAAAGTTGAAGAAGAGAGTAGTAGGTGCAGAAAAAACAGGACAGCAGTCAACCAAAAAAGATGGTCCGTAACAAAACAAAAACCTATTTTCTTTTAACAAAAAGAAAGCCTATCTAACCTTTAGCTTAAGCCCTAACATTGAAAATGAAAACGAAAAAGATCAAAAACACATATTAGAATAACTAGCAATGAAATTCAGCACCACTCACGATAACAGAAGTTCATTCTCACGGCCGTCTCCCTTCTCAATGGTGTCGACGTTGATTGCAGACTCGGACGCCAGCAAAGAAGCGTCAGTGAGAGCCGAATCAGCATCACCATCCACAGCACCAACATTATTACAGTTGCTATCTTTGGTGCCATGTTCAGGACTGTTACTGCTATTATTGTTATTCTGGGCATCAGCGCTGTTTTTTGCAGAGCTGCTGTACGCAATAGCTGCAGCCGTTGCGCCAGTGACAGCCGTGTAGTTGGAGTTCAGAATGGACTGCATGTACTGGGGGAGGAGCACGCACGACATTGACTTGACGTCGTGGTGGGCAAAGCAAGGCCGGAAAAAGTACTGAGTTTGACAGCACTGGCTTTGGCCCGGCCAATTGGAGGACGCTGTTCCACCAACGTTGTTGCTGTTCTCATCGCTTGAGGTATTGTTTGCATTACTGTTGCTACTGTCTTTGTCCAAGTTGTTAGATATATGGCTAGCCTTAAAACTACTGGCATTGTTATTTCTATTGGCTTTGTTATGGTTAGAAGTCCTTTGGTTTGTACTATGGTTTCCATCTTTAGTATTTGAAGGGGCAGCACCCACAACTTTTTGAGATCTAACGGAGCTCTGGACACCACCATCTACACTGTCACTCCTAGGTGGCACTGCAAGGTCTGCAGTTCTGCTGGTGGACGAGAGACGGCTGTCCGCCACGAGCTCCAGCGAGCCTAACTCTGAAATGGGGTCGTCAACTTTGGCATAGGTGCTGGAAAAGCTGGTGTCCGCATTGGACCCCCCAGTGGAGCACAAAAGGGAAGTTGCTCGCATGCCTCCCCCACTCTTAGAGGAATTCTTTGGTGTAGAGTGGGTGGAAGAATCTGCGGAGTTGCCACCAACCTCACTTGAGGGGTAATTAAAGCTGCCACCACCACCACCACTAGAAGGGTGATTAAAGCTGCCACCAACACCAGGTTCACCTTTTCCACCAGGTTTGCTGGTTGGTCCTAACTCTTGGCTGGAGAATGCAAACATGGAGGAATTTTTTGTACCATCAATCTTTGAAGAAGAGTTTTCAGTTTTTGTGCTACTGTACAGTTTTTTCAAGAAAAAAGACTTTTCTTTGTCCCCCTTGAGCTTGCTTGGCAGCCGTTTGGGTCTGGGCTTCGGAGAGCTGGAGCTACAAGAAGCTTCATCCGACTGCTTCAAGCCCGAGTCTCCATGGCCGTCATTCTCACTGCTGTAGCGGCTGATGACATCTATGCTGCCCTGCGATCCAAACTCCCGATGAAGTCGAGGAGGCACGGGTCCATCACACTTCGTGGTCCAATTGTTCTTTTGAGAAGCCTCGTCCAACACAGAACTCGTGCGATCGATGTCCAAATCTAAACTGGAGCTGCTCTGATGATGGTGCTGGTATTTCTTCCCATAAAGAGACTCGTTGTGAAAAAATGAACTGTTAGGAAGGTGGGAATCAACGATGGGATGATAGTTGCCATCAACGTGGCTGCCTAAAGAAGATTTGCTGAGGGGCTCCCCAGACGAGGACTTGTGGAGATCACTGATGTTGTGCTGGTTGGACTTACGAATGCTGCGGCTGCTGAACATGGAGATCTTGTGCATCTTCTTCTCGTTGCATGAAGCCCTTGTAACCTCAGACCTGCTGAACTTGCTGCTGTTACTGGAAGATATGGAGTAGCCAGACACCGAAGCAGCGTCCGTGGCATGAGCGGACGTCTCCCCAAAGCATCTGAAGCTCTTCTTCTGCTGGATTTTCTCCTTGCCATTAACATGACCATTAGACGTAAACACCTGCACTTGCTGACTCACAAAGCCGGAGGATATCGTGCCTTCACTGCCATGCATGCTCAGAGCACCCTGTGATACTTCAGAAAAGTTTGTTCCAGGCAGCACAGAGTGGAGGGACAGGCCAGCGTTCAACTTCAAAGGGCTGCTGCTTTGCTTCTTGAAGTTGGGGAGGGTTCCAGACACGTTTTGGGGGGCAGTGGTCAACTGACACAGACTCGACTTGTTCTCAAAAACAACTGTGTCGTCAAAGGCACTGAACTTCTTTGTGCGGCTGTTGCTGAGAGATCCATCGTCAAAACCAAGACCTACGTCACGGGTGATCATTTTTCAGCTCTACATTGGTGTGGTGGTGACAGTTTTAAGGTATATTGAGAATAAAGTGTGGGAGGGAAGGGTAAATAAAAACAGGGGAGGGTACTACAAAACATGAAATTAGTTGCCTACTAACAACATTCAATTGTCATCTATGAGAACCATGGTCACAACTCTGCAGTGAAAGATGTTGGAAAATAAAAAATTAAGAGCAGCCTCACCTAAATAATTAAATTAACGGTACTTGTTGGTTACCTGTCACCACTTTTAATTTATGGGTTTCCTTTAGCTGTTAAGGTTACCTCAAGTTAAGTTAGCTTAATTAAAGCATTAGTACATACATATACCGGGCTTATCCTCCCTTTGGGAGGGTAGCCGACAGCAGGCCACAATCACCACACTTAGTCACTAGGAGGCGAGAGAGGCAGCACTGGCCGCACCTGAACTGCCAGGATCAGCAGCAGCCCAGCACAACCACCTTCCACAGTCAGGCCCGACAGCCACAGCTGGTTTACCCCGACCGCTTCATTGAGTGCAGCCCCTCCCCCCGCATATGACAGGTCAACCCCATCACACGCGGGCAGCTTCCAGTAACGCGTCAAAAAATAAAATTACCTCCTTATACACTGCCCCCACTCACTTCTATCCGCAGCCATCCCTCTCGCCACGTCCACAGTCAAACCCCTCTCATACAAAGCACGTTGCACCCCATCCATCCAACTCATCCGTGGTCTACCTCGCGCTCGAAGACCACTCACTTCCGACATATATATCTTTTTCACCAGCCGCTCAACATTCATTCTTTCAACATGCCCAAACCATCCAAGCACTCTTTCATCCACTCGCCTACTCAACTTTTTGATAACACCCGTCTGCCCCCTAACCAACTCATTCCTGATCCTATCTCTTCTAGTTACTCCATACATGCTCCTCAAACACTTCATCTCAAACACATCCAACTTCCTCCTCTCAGCTGCTCTCAACCCCCAGGACTCTGCTCCATACAACAAAACTGGCACAATCAAACTTTCATACAGTCCCCTCTTAGCATTCATACTCAAACTCCTGCATTCAAAAACTTTCCTCATTGCACATAATGTCTTACAACCTTCACTCACTCGATACTTCACTTCTACTTCCATACTATCCTTAACAGTCACCTCCGACCCGAGGTACCTAAAATGTTCTACCTCCTCTAAAACTTCCCCATTCAACCTCACATCCAAAGTTCCAAACACTCCACCTCTTGAACATCTCATCACCTTACTTTTATTCACATTTACTCTCAATTTCCGCCTTTCGCACACTCTACCAAACTCTGCAACCAGTCTCCTCAGTTTTTCCTCTGAATCAGCCACAAGCGCTGTATCATCTGCAAACAACAGCTGACACACTTCCCAATACATACCATTTCGTCCCACCAACTGCGCACCTTTTCCCAACACTCTGGCATTCACTTCTCTCACCACACCATCCATAAACAAATTAAACAACCACGGCGACATCACACATCCCTGTCTCACACCTGTCACAACTGGGAACCATTCACTCACCTCATTCCCTACTCTCACACATGCTCTGCTATCAATGTAGAAACTCTTGATCGCATTCAACCGTCATTAGTAATTTTATTATTTTAAATTTTCCTTTTGTTTCAGGCCAAAATGAATCTCTGGGACCTTCCAAGAACTGAAGAGAAAGGTCCCAGAGATTCATTAAACACGCAAGGAATGCAGATAAATTGCATTACATATAAATATAAATCCCAAGGATACCTTCTCACATAAAAACTTTATTCATACTGTTCAGAACATCAATTCAATATTTATAAAACAATCACATTTTCACTTTTTCAATAAACAAGTGGTGATGGTTAACCAAAAATACCAAACTTACATTAAGGAGATCATCCGGGGGCCCTTGCGATGTCATTGTCATTTTGCATGTTTTTGTTGTAGAAGGACCCTTAGTTGGTGGACTATTCGTTCCTAAAAGTTTATGAAGCTACGACAATAATTGCCCCCCTCCTGGGGAGAAGGGGGGGTGAAGGGACCAAAATCTTTCAATTTTCCTGATTTTGACCCCACATAAAAAGAAAACAAATGGGAAATGGAAAAAAAGCCAAAAGTGAGTGTGTTAAAAATGTTTCAAGGATTCTAAAACTGCATTTGTTTTTGTTCTAGCATCAAAACTGAAGGAGGAGTCTCATTTTGAAATATCATTATTAGGGAAATATCAATACCTAAAAACCAATATGTCAAATTTTTGCAAAATCTAAGGCCTGAATCAAAAAAAATGAACAGAATCAATTGTGTTTCTTTTCAAAGGTTACATATCATACTCAAATTTCATAAGAATCAGACTAAAAAAAAATTATTTTTTTGATAAAAAAAGAAAAATTGTTATATATTTTTTTTTAAATCACAATTCACAGTTTGAATATGAAGTTATGCATGGAAAGTATCTAAATAAAAATTAAAACTGCGTTCAATTACATCAATTGTTCATTATATTACACTTCAACATAAAACTTTTTTTTTGCTTATACCCAACACTTTGAATTTTCAACATTCATCCTGGGACTAGTTCTTGAGTTTTGATGCTAGAACAAATCCAAAGACAGTTTTAGAATCCTTGGAACATTTCTAACAAACGTTTGTTCTGTTTATTTTCAAATTCGAATTCTTTGAAGAAATATATAGCTCTAAACCCAAAAAATTGTTGCCAATTTTTTAAATTTCCAAAAATTTTGAAAAAATAGAAAAAATTTGAATTTGAAAATAAACAGAACAAACGTTTGTTAGAAATGTTCCAAGGGTTCTAAAACTGTATTTCTTTTTGTTCTAGCATCAAAACTGAAGGAGGAGTTCCAATTTGAAAAATATACCAAAAACACATTTTTTGTCAAAAAAAACTAAGGCCTAAATCAAAAAAATGACACGAGTAAAAAAGGTTTACTTTCACAAAAGACATATACTGGCCAATTTTCAAACGAATCGGACGAAAAAAGGTCTCAAACCCGGATGATCTCCTTAACATGTTCCGGTATATATGAATGACATTTCTATCCATTTCACGACTTTTTAAAGAATAATCCTTTAACGCACAAGTGGACTGTACGGTCTTCTTTCAAAAATAACAATAATATATTGTATTTCTTATTCAATTTGTTCACTAATGTGTCCTTTGAACTTCACTGCCAAGTGGCAGTTCCTTCCCCACCTTGATAACAGTGCCTACCTAATGCCAGTGTCGGTTTAGTGATAGTGGTTGTCATAACAGTAATATGAGTATAAAAATGCGGGCGTTAAAGGGTTAACTTTTACTGTACAAGGTAAAATGTTATTGCGCAATAGTACATTTCATATTAATCAGGAAGAATGAAAATTTATTCAAGTAGTTAAGCCAATTTCTTTATTCTGCTACTTAAACCTAACCAAACCAACCGTTAACAGCCGCGGATAATTATTATTATTATTATATAAGGAAGTTTTAGCCTCCCTTAACCATGACAAAGATGGTCTAAGAGAGGAAGGAGGAAGGCACCATTTAGTATGGAGTTGAGGGATTGCGGAATCTATGCACAAGGTGCACAGAAACAGGAAGCTAAGAAAGAAGTTCATGAAACAAGAAAAAGTTGAAGAAGAAAGCAGTCGGTGCTGAAAAACAGGACTGCAAAAGCCAACTTCAAAGTTGAATAATTCAAAAATAATGCATCAGCGAGCAGAATGTCATTCTTATAAAACGTTCTTAAATGGGTTCCTTTAGTGATTCTTTGGAATAAAATTGTTATTTTCCGTGATCACATTACACTTAACATTGACCAAGAAAACTTATTTATTTTGATCTAATTGACTTTGTTTAGGCACCAAAAGTGGAAAATTGATTACTGTCCATACCTTCACATTTCCCGAAGTTTCGGTAAATCTGAAGGATATGTCAGTTATCAATTTTCCACTTTTTTGTGCCTAAACCCTATTAATTAAATCAAAATAAACAAGTTTTCTTCTATGCACTTTCTGTCTGAAATGAGTATTTTACGATTTATAGCGGTAGGTTTAGTTTCGTCTTTGATGACGAATGCGTTCGAATAAACAGCTACTCATCGATTTTCGAATTTTTGTTGCTTATATCATGGTAATAACATCGAAATAAACAACTTTTCGTCTAAACACTTTTTTTGTCAAATGAGTATTTAACGAGGTATAGCGGTAGGTTTGGTTTTGTCTTTGATGATGATCGGGCTGGAAGCGAGTGCGCATTGCAGTGTTGCTGTCCAACGCACTCCTTTAATTACTTGCCGCTTCAAACACTCAAGTTGTGGTAAGTCATTTACCGCTGTAACTAATAAAATACTCACTTGAGACGGAAAGTACATAGAAGAAAACTTGTTTATTTTGATCTAATTAACTATGCTTAGGCATCAAAATTTACAAAATTGATAACTGACATATCCTTCAGATTTACCGAAGTTTCTTCCACACAAAGGCTAACTTAATTTAGATTTTCATTTCTACATAAAAAAAGTAGTTAGGCCTACTGCCAGATGAACTTATGGTCAATATTGAGTTGAATGTTTTCAACAAATTTCATAATTTTGTAGGTATAGATCGGTAATATAGTTGATTTAAAGACGTTGTACATGAATGACAATGTGCCTGGAAATGCTTAGTTTTTGAGTTATTTAAGTTTGAAGTTATACGAACGGCGCTCTTGAACGGCCTTTTTAGCGGAAAAGCAGTCATTGTTTTTGCAATAGAAACAGAAGCTAACCCCCTATTGCAAACGTGAAGAGGTTGGGTCGTGAGAGGTAGCCACAATTCTTTTATGAAAACTATAAATAAAGGTTTCTAGGGTAAATCTGAAGGATATGTCAGTTATCGATTTTGTAAATTTCGATGCCTTAGCATAGTTAATTAGATCGAAATAAACAAGTTTTCTTCTATGCACTTTCCATCTCAAATGAGTATTTTATTAGTTATAGCGGTAAAAGACTTACCGCAACTCCAGTGTTTGAAGCGGTAAGTTATTCAAGGAGCACGTTGGACAGCAACACTGCAATGCGCACTCGCTTCCAGCGCGATCGTCATCAAAGACGAAACCAAACCTACCGCTATACCTTGTTAAATACTCATTTGACAAAAAAAAGTGTATAGAAGAAAAGTTGTTTATTTCGATGTTATTACCATGATTCAAGCAACAAAAATTTGAAAATCGATGAGTAGCCGTTTATTCGAGCGCATTCGTCATCACAGACGAAACTAAACTTACCGCTATAAATCGTGAAATACTCATTTGAGACGGAAAGTGCATAGAAGAAAACTTGTTTATTTTGATTCAATTAATTAGGTTCAGGTACCAAAAAGTGGAAAATTGACAACTGACATATCCTTCAGATTTACCGTTTCTAGTTAGTGACGTTTGTTTACAACAACTCCAAGATGGCTGCCGCCATGTTAAAATACGCTAGCCGCGCGCGCTTCTATGGCGCGCACAAGCCAAAGTTGAATAATTCAAAAATAATGCATCACGGGGCAGAATGTCATTCATGTAAAACGTCTTAAAATCGACTATATTACCTATCTATACCAACGAAATTATGAAATTTGTTGACAGAATTAAACTCAATATTGACCAAACTTATAATTCTCAAAATTGTTTGAAGGGAATTATTGATGGAAATTTCAAAGCATTAACTTTCTAGCAAATATAACTATCAACTCAATGACATGAAAACAATTCGAGAATTCAAAACAAAGATCAATCTAAGCAGACGCTTATAGGTAGTTAGTCTCATATGACCTAATTACAGGTGAGACATGCAAGTTACATGTACAAAATTTGGTAAATCTGAAGGACATGACAGTTGTCAATTTTGCAAATTGTAATGGCTAAACATGGTTAATGACACCAAAATAAACAAGTTTTCTTCTATGCACTTTTCGTCTCAAGTGAGTATTTTATTAGTTATAGCGGTAAATGACTTACCGCAACTCCAGTCTTTGAAGCGGAAAGAAATTCCTTGATCAAGTTGTATGGCAATACTGCAATGGCGTCTCGCTTCCAGCGCTCTGTCTTGAAAGACGAAACCAAACCTACCGCTATAGGGTAATATTTGAAAGGCCGGACGGTTCGAATCGTCGGTCATTCTAAGTTAATTTTCAATTTTGACGATCAATAGCAATCCAAAAGCCACCCCATGAGACGCGTAGCAGATTGCACCACTACAGGCCTTGCGGGTTGAGTTTTTAGATAGCTACAGAGGGCAAAAATTTAAAATTAACTAAGAATGACCGACGATTCGAACCGTCCGGCCTTTCGAACATTACCCTACCTCGTTAAATACTCATTTGACGAAAAAAGTGTATAGAAGAAAAGTTGTTTATTTCGATGTTATTACCATGTTACAAGCAACAAAAATTCGAAAATTGATGAGTAGCTGTTTATTCGAGCGCATTCGTCATCAATGACGAAACTAAACTTACCGCTATAAATCGTAAAATACTCATTTGAAACTAAAAGTGCATAGAAGAAAACTTGTTTATTTTGATTCAATTAATTAGGTTCAGGCACCAAAAAGTGGAAAATCGACAAGTGTCATCTCCTTCAGATTTACCCAAAATTCAACTTCCATGATTGATTAAGAAATTTTTGCCTGTGTACTACACTCACATCTTAATAAATTTGCAACAGTACATTGTCTCCGCATTAATTTTCAGAAAAGTTTAGTCTGTAAGCCCTGCTCCCCAACACCAACACGAAGTGCACATTATATTGTAAAATTGTCCCTAAAATCACTCATTCTACTAAGTCAACAGCCAGGTTGTCCTAAAATAACCTCCATATTTGAGTTACGCCGATTTCGCAACAATTAATCACCGATAGATCGCCACAGAAAAGAGTAATTTAATAAATTACACGACAGCCGACTCGTGACAGGTACGTACATGATCACCTTACACACAAGTTCTGTAAATTTTTTTCCAGCCATGATTAACGACCTCATATTCTTACGCAAACTAGAAACGAAAAGCATGAGGTTTACGTGAGTAAAAGCGCATTACTCATCACATCAATTTCGTAAAAGGACAGCTCTGGCGTATCACTTCATGAAGTAATTAGCGGTTGTAAAAGGAAACCATAACTGAAATAATTAGTTCACTGATTGATGTTAGCTTCTCACAGGGCTTCTAGATCACACGTACGGAATGCACACACTAAAGAACGAGTAGCTTCGTCTTCACAATGAATGAAAGAGCGTTGTGTTTTGAAGAGAGTTGCCACACACCTCCACCAGTCGAACGTTTGTTCCTACAGCCAGACGCAGAGAGTTCGTTGAAGCACATACAATTACTCGAACATTAAGCAAATTCATTATAAGTGAAACAATTTTCTTAATCATCGAGTGTTAGTAAGTCTGGCCTTAGCGATCTAGAAATAAATTGAGCAGCCTGAAACAGGAAGTGTGAGGGTAGGGTGAAGGGGGAGGGGAGGATGAGCGAATAGAAGGTACGATGAGACGTGATTACCTCAGTCGAATTCAGCAAGAACGGAAAGTATCTTGATAAGGTATCGCGTTTTCCTTATCTCTTCGTCTCTGCTTACGAGATTCCCTTGGACTTATCTATGTGAGCTAGTTCCGGTGCGATTTGAGGGTTTTATTATACGTTAAAATTGTGATTAAATAAAGAACTTATTCAACGTAGGAAAAAACGGCATGGCAACGGCATCCACATCCTCCAGTCCATGACAAAGTCGTGCGTGTTGAGAAATAGTTTCTCACTCATCAAATACGAACATAACTGGCAAAAAAGAAGAAAAGGGGACAATAAAAACTGAAATAGTTATCCCTAACTGGTTTCCTAAGCTGTTTGTATGTTTTGATTTTAATTAAGTCGTGTGATTACTCAATTGTGTGGAGAACGTAGCTTATATGGTCGTACAATTTATCTACACGTTATAATTATGCATATTTTTTTATCGGATTAATTTTCATTTTTAGCCTTGTATATTATGAATCAAAAAGTTTTAAAACGTTTTTCGTACTCGCAAAAATTCATGGACGATTATATTAAAATTCAAATGAATTGCTTGTAGTGGTTATATTGTAGAATACACTGGCTTCATTAATTAATACGAACACTAATTAATGAATTCACCAATAAAATTTAATCGGCCAAGAAAAATTGCGAACATACATTTTACTTCATGAAGAAAGTTTTTTCTTCGTTTTCTTTGGTATAAAATTTTCCGTACTGATTGCTTTCTAACCGTTAGGTGAAGTACTGTGATAAGATGTCTACCAAAAAACGTACCGTACCTCATGCTCATAAACAGCTATTTGTGGAGTTACGTGGAAATTCACAGTGATGACTTTCAAAATCCGTTTGATTTATGTCTAAAATTCACGTAGTGACAACAGCTGTAACGAAACACGGGCTGCCAAGAAATTTTTAACCCAAGAAATTGTTCTTGTCGTTCCTATCTTAATCTGACCAGAGGCAATAGGCCTTTAAGAGCTTTTAGGACATTGTAAACTTACGGTTCACGGACATATAAGCAGAATTTGCACTGTGTTTATAATTATAAGCACGACTTTAGGTAATTAAAGTGCTTATTATTGTAGCTCAGCTGATTGGCTAGCCCTATGCCTCACCCTAACCAATCACTGATAAGGATCAAGATAAGTCGCCACCACCGGCAGCTCAACACCTTGGGTACATTACGTGTCAGAATCAAATAGAAGAACATACATTTTTATTCATCAATTTATTAATATTTTCGCATTTTAGAATGAATTTTTCAACGTTCTTTACGAATGGAAGTGAGTAAAGAACAAGGTCGAAAAACAAAAAAGTTCCGCTGTCTAACCTTTTTCACTCGCATACGTCTGTAGAATCACCAGAGAAGCTACGTTCACTCTGGTGAAAATTTAGGAGGTGGGTCTGGTATCGAACCCGTCGTACTGGTCCTAATTGTGACGCTCGAATATTTATATTTCCTACATAAATGATACTGGGACGATAAAGTAAACCGGAGTCAAAAACATGGATAGAAATTGTTTTAAAACGTTAATCATAACATTGATGTGTGTGTGTATATATATCAACTAAGGATCTTGAGGTTAAGATTTTAAATCCAATGTCAAACATTTCAAGAATCAACTTCGTAGTAAAAAAAAAGTTTTTTTTTCTTACACCTCATTTGGTTCGTCCACCAATTAAGGACCTTTACATTGAAAAATTTTTAAAAACAAATGTGTTTTACATCTTATACATCAAACTTTATGAAAATAAACGGTTTCTCTTTCTTTATTTTCTGATTCATTTCCAGACGCCCACGCAAGCAAAGGCATTGAACTCGCTATGATTATTAGTTTTAAGATTATATTTTAAAGATTATATTCGTTTTTTAAAAATTATATTCGAATATAATTATTAGTTGTAAGATTAAATTTTAAATATCATGTTCGTTTCAACCTCTCTAACTTCTACAAAGGCGTTCCAAACAGAGGAAGGCACCATTTAGTATGGAGTTGAGGGAACGCGGAATCTACGCACAAGGTGCACAGAAACAGTAAGCTAAGAAAGAAGTTCATGAAACAAGACAAAAGTAGAAGAAGAAAGCAATAGGTGCTGAAAAACAGGACAGCAGTCAACCGAAAAAAGGTGGTCCTTAACATAACAAAATCATTTCATTTCAACAAAAAGAAAGCCTACTTAACTCTCAGCTCGGGCCCTCACATTGTCCCCCTGGGAGCGCTAGTTCCCATAGATACAATAGTTGTGTCCCCCTGAGGGGGCGGGGTTTCGGTACCTCGGGCAATTTCTTGTGTTTGACATGATGATGTAACCCTCGGTATGTATAAACATTTCATAGGAACCTCAAGAGATGAAAGTTAGTCCCAGTAATTCAATTATCTGCCTAATACAAGCTACAATTTAATAATAATATAAAAGCTGCCAATACATGCGTAAAGCTTGTAGCTGCCTGTATTATCTATATTTGAAGCATAAAGTATTGTAATAAAATATTTATAGCTACCTGTACTATCTATATTTAGGACCGAAAATATTGCAATATATATTTGTAGCTACCTGTATTATCAATATTTAGGGCCGAAAATATTGTAATAGATATTTGTAGCTACCTGTATCATAATGTATAATATTTGTACCTCATTGTATTTGAAGCTAATTTATACGAACCACAAAAAAACGGGTACTAATTTTCGTAATTTAAGATGTGCGCGAGAAACGAACCACTCGAGGATGCACTGTGCATGTAAAACAGTCGAATCTCGGTTTTTGCCATGGAATACGTTAACTGCGATGGGTTAAACTGAAGTTCATTATTCAATTCAAATGTAAAGCCAATTGTGGTAATCAACTTTGAAAATAGCGAACATTAACTGGATCGGGCCTTCATTTAGCTTTCATTAAGTATTAATAGAAAATGAGTTAGTGACTGCAGGTGGGTCAGTAGCACTGTGAAAATCACTTAAGTGACCACCGGTGGGTCACTTCACAGGAAATGTGTTAAACCGCGATTCGTTTACATGGTAAGTTTTTCAGCTATAACTTAACGAAGAAAGATTGGAATCCAAGCTGAATGAGACGAAGCGTTTCCTTGTATTACTCCTCCCTCCCAATTTCAAAATTAACCAGAGGAGCCGCTCTCTCGGGAAAAAATATCGCGCGGATGCAGGGCTTGAACCCGCGACGATCTCGCCAAAAGTTTGACGCTTGTGCCACTGATAAAAACACGGTTAGCTTCACGTTTTACTTCACAGACAAGGAGGATGTGGGGGGCACAACTTCGTCCAATGGACACAACTGCATCACTACACGATGCAGCACCATCACCGTTTCCGCTCTCCGCCGTCCTCGATGCTGTCGTCGTCGATCTGAAACAAATTACTTCTTTTAGTACAAATCAACACAACAATAACACATACCTGGTTACTTATACACGTCGAGATTTAAGTTATGCTGTACCCTTTTTCAACAATATGTAGTCAGACTCATGATCTGTGAGACATTCGACTTTAGACAATCAGCACAAATACGTCTATTTAATCAAAAATGTCGCCACACGCCATTTTAGAACGGCACACCACACCAAAACTTGCATAGAATCTATGCCAACACACCTGACCCCACCAAACACTGTAGAGGAGACTCAATAGCTACACACCACACCAAACACGGTAAAGGTGACATGAGAAGAATATCAACATACCACATCACACACAACATAGGTAAGATGGAGGGACTTAATATCAGCATACCTGCACACACCAAATACGGCATGGGTCATGGGTGATATATAAGAATATCAACATACCACACCAAACACGGCAAAGGTGACACATGAGAATATCAACAAACCACACCAAACACGGCAAAGGTGACACATGAGAATATCAACAAACCACACCAAACACGGCATGGGTGACACTTGAGAATATCAATAAACCACACCAAACACGGCAAAGGTGACTCAATAACTACCCCTGACCCTACCAAACACAACATAGACAAGATGGAGAGACTCAGTATCAGCACAAATTACCACAACAAACACAACATAGGTGACAAAAAATCACAGTTTATTAGTTTATTAGTTAGTTTAAGCCTCCCTATCCTCAACAATGAGATGTAAAGAGAGGAAGGAAGAAGGCACCATTTAGTATGGAGTTAAGGGAACGTGGAATCTATGCAGAAAGGGCACAGAAACAGAAAGCTAAGAAAGAAGTTCATGAAACAAGAAAAAGTTGAAGAAGAAAGTGGTAGGCGGTGAAAAACAGGACAGCAGTGAACCGAAAAAAAGATGGTCCGTAACACAACAAAACCTATTCTATTTTAACAAAAGAAAGCCTACCTAACCTTTAGCTCGGGCCCTCACATTGTCCCCCTGGGAGCGCTAGTTCCCATAGATACAATAATTGTATCCCCCTGAGGGGTACAAAAAATCACAGAATAAAGGACGTAACCATCTGTGACTGCACTAAACACAACATGAGTGAGCAGGGCACACCATAATCACAACACAATACAAGCAACACTGAAACACTAGCCCTCGAACAATATTAACAATTAATCAAAGATGACAAGTAACAATAAAACACGTGGCCTTGAACAATATTAATAATTAATCAAAGAGGACAATTAACAATATAACACGTGGCCTTGAACAATATTAATAATTAATCAAAGAGGACAATTAACAATAAAACACGTGGTCTCGAAAAATATTAATAATAATTAATCAAAGATGACACGTAACAACATGACAGAGGGCAGGGAACATTATTTGTGACACTAAGAACGAAGACCCATCTGAGGCCATTTCTCGAGTATGAAATCAATAACTAAGAGTGTTAACATTACGAATGAAGTACTACGTCAGTACTAAGAATGAATTACTACGTCAGTACTAAGAATGAATTACTACGTGAAAACAAAGAATGAATTACTACGTGAATACAAAGAATGTTAGCACCAGGAATAAAGTAAGCCCACTTGTCGAGCAAGACATCCATAACTAAGACTGTCAACATGAAGAATGATGAAGTATGCCAGTACTAAGAACGAGGTACTACGTCAATATGAAGAATAAAGCACTATATCAATATGAAGAATATGACCACCAGTAATGCAGCCCTACCTGGGGCCACTTGTCGAGCAGGAAGTCGATGACCTCCTCCTTGATGTCGCCCTGCAGAACGATTTCGTCCGCACCCGTCACGGAGCAGCCGCATGCAAACTTCGTGCCCAGCGTCTTGCTGCAGGCCTTCAGGTCCAGCTCTGGAGGGTAATTATACAGGTTACTATTATCATATCATCATACAGGTTACTATTATTATTACCAGTCCACCCCCCCTTTATTTGAAATAAAAAAGAAGGCGAAATGAAGGGAAGGCCGTAAGAAATAAAAAACTAAATCTCTCGAGAGTTGATGAGGCCGAGCTTGTATCACAGATACGCTCATCACACACTTTCGCTGGCTTCGAACAGAGAGACAGACGGACGCGGCTCTTGTTATAGTATAGATTATATAAGAAATTTTTAGCCTCCCTTTACCACTACAAAGATGTTCCAAGAGAGGAAGGATGAAGGCACCATGTACTATGGAGTTAAGGGAATGCTGAATCTAAGCACAAGGTGCACAGAAACAGTAAGCTAGGAAAGAATTTCATGAAACAAGATCAAAGTAGAAGAAGAAAGCAATAGGTGCTGAAAAACAGGACAGCGGTCAACCAAAAAAAGATGGTCCGTAACAAAACAAAAACTTATACTATTTTAACAAAAAGAGAGCCTACCTAACTTTTAGCTCGGGCCCTAAAATAGGGTAATTATATAGGGTGGGGGCAATCAAATAGGGGGTGGGATAGGAGATGGGCAATCATAGGGGATGGAGGCAATCATATACGGGGGACAACGAGGCAATCATAGAGGTCTCGTTATGCAATGTAGGGATCCAATCTCTCATCGTGCAATCTTCGCCAGAGATTTCAACATGCTATTTATGGCTGGCTCAGGTTTCCACTGTGCAATCTATGGACGTAATATTAAAAAAAAAAAAAATACAGGTTACACATTTTAGAAATTCAGATCATGATATACAGAAATTCAGGTACAGTAAACATCATGTCCCAATTCAGTATCATTTTATTCATACAATATTGGACTCAAGTAGAATGAATGGAAAGACAATGGATTCGAGAATAACCGAATCATTCAAGCAGTGAAATAATTTTATCGGTACGAGTTGAAGTTGGCATGAAATCTACGACTCAAGGATTGACCGTCATAACTCTGAATTAACACGTTCCCTGCATATTAGGCCACATGTGTACCAACAGGTGAATTGCTCATTCACGTATCGCTATCAATGAGTAACATCTAATCAGTTTCACAACCTTTTTCAAGAAATAACTTTAACCTAACGAGGTGAATTGTTATAGTGCAATTGTATGTTCAAATTTCTCAGGAAGGATAAAAATGCATGCAAGTGGTGAAGTCAATTTCCTAATTCTGCTACTCACAACCTAACCAAACCAACCGTTTTCAACGGCAGAAACACAGTGAACGTGTTAAATGTGGGGATCCAAAAATTTGAAGGGAATCGGCTAATGAATTATCTGTAACCCTTTCATCCCCCATTCTTCCCAAATTAACAATAAATCATTCCATTCACCAAATAACCATGGAGACCGTTGGGTGCTAAATTCCCTGACAATTGGATAACTATTAGGACCTTAAGATGTCAACTCACCTGAAAATAGATAACTATTATGACCTTCATGGGCTAATTTGATGACATTTGACATTTTATGACACCGTCCCCCCCCCAGCCAACACCATTTCACATACCATATCCTAACGAGATGTGCACCCACCAAAAGTCTTGAGTCCCACCACCACCGTGAGCTTCTTCTTCCCCCGTGGAGCCACAAACACAACAATCTGTAACGCAAATAGGCTTGCATTAGATCTCATTCAGTCAAATAACCAAAAACATAGGTAACCAATATATATATAGGTTCATCTGTCATTCTGATGGTGAAGGCCTTGTGGTGTAGTGGGTAGAGTGCCATGCGCACATTCTGGCGACCACGGGTTCGAATCCCTGGTGCAGCAGAAATTTTTCAGGTAGATTGTGTCCAGTCAAATCATCTCTTCACCCATGAATAGTTTACAACTTAACTACTCCATATACCTCAATTTGAAGATGACACTTTACAAGTTACTCCACAACATTATTTTGGTTAATTTATCGCACTAAGAGCGGCAGGTTAAATTATAAAGTTCAATAGTCAACTGAAATTAGAGTAAATTTCAGAGATTAATTTTGAAAATAACAAAATGAAACAGATCGTGCCTTCATTTAGTATCCCGAAAGTATTTATGAAAATTGAGTTTTTGACTGCTAGTCGGTCAGCAGTATTATGAAAATCCCCTCAGTGACCACCGGTGGTCACATCGTACTTTAAGTGTTAAGACTCCCTAAAGTGGCACATAGACGATCAATTCAATTGTCAATATCATTGAATCAATATATTGATGAAATTTTTTTTTTGCCCACTTAGTCAGTTATTTGACGGTTGTCAATCAAGCCCACAGACGATCAATTAAATTGTCAATATTCATTATTGTTAATAAAATTGATCGTTTATTGGCCGCTTAACCACATGAAAGGTGATCAGAAGAATTTAAAGATAAAAGACCATTTAATACTGACAAATTAAAATACATAATCTTTCTGAATGATTAAAATACAAAAAGTAAAAAATACTGACCGACCAAAATAAAAAATCTATGCACAAGGCGCGTTCCCACACAGAAAACCCTGTGCATAGAAACAGCCCGTTTGGATAGCCAAGAAGGCACGAAAACTGAGATGGATTAATTGTAAATTAGGTTATGTCTCTCTTCACCACAACAAAGATGTTCAAAGAGAAGAAGGATGAAGGTATCATTCAGTATGGAGTAAAGGGAACGCAGAATCTATGCACAAGGTGAGTTCCCGCAAAGTATCCTGCGTGCGTAGAAACAGAAAGTTAAGAAGGAAGGTTATAAAACAATATAAAATTGAAAAAGAAAGTTAGAGGTGTTAAAATTCAAAAATAGTACAGCAGTGAACCAAAAAAGGTCTTTAACAAAACCAAAAACACTTGATTTCAACTAAAAGAAGGCCTACCTAACTCTCAGCTCAGGACCTCACAGTTTCCCCAGGAGCGCTAGTTCCCATAGATACAAAAATTGTGTCCCCCTGAGGGGCACAAAAACTGAAAGAAGCAAAGGGAGCACTAAAGACGTTAGGCCCAAAGTCCTATCTTGCATAGCTGAGAAGTCCCGTCAGCTATAGATAGGACTTTGGGACCCTTTGCTTCTTTCAGTTTTGTGTCCCTCAGGGGGATACAAGTTTATACATTGATTTGACCAGTCCCCACCGCATAGGATAGAAAATCCTAACCAACCTAAGCCACCCTATGCATATTGAGGGGTATGACTCTATAAATCAATATATTTGTACTAGATACAGATTTAAGCTTTACATACATACATGATTAGATGTTAGTTTCAGCCTCCCTAACCGCAACAGAAGCATTGCAAAGAGAGGAAGGGGGAAGGCACCATTTAGTGTGGAGTTAAGTGAATGGCAAATCTATGCACAAGGTGCATAGAAGCAGTAAGTTGACAGAAAAGTTGATATAGCAAGATAATATTTAAAGAAGAAAGTGATAGAGGACAGCAGTCGACCAAAAAAAGATGGTCTTAGCATAACAAAAGACATTTCACTTCAACAAAATGAAGGCCTACCTAACTCTCACCTTGAAACCTCACTTTTTTCCCCTAGAAGTGCTCATTCTCACGAGCAACACAAAGGAAATAAGAATATACCATAAATGATACATACAGGCTGCATTATCCAAAGTAGTAGGTATATAAATATATAGGATATTTACAATCCAAAGTAGTAAATATACAAACATATGGGATATTTACTATCTAAAGCAGAAAGTATATAAATATATAGGATATTTACAATCCAAAGTAGTAAATATATAATCATATGGGATATTTACTATCTAAAGTAGTTAACATATATACCTTCTTAGGTGCGTCATCCTTTTTCTTGAGACGCACCATGCCCTTGCCACCTCGCTTCTGCCGCTTCTTCTCATCATCCCCGTCGTCCCCACCTCCTCCGTCCCCCCCACCACCTCCCTCCTTTTCCCCCCACCGCCTGCTGGGGCAGTGCTCTTGTTATTCATGCAGCATTGAAATGTCAAGGCAATATTGAAATATTATTGAACTATATTGAAATTTTAATTAAATACAGAAATATTAATGAATTATAGAAATATGAATGAACTACGAATAAGATATTAATGAAATATAAATTAAATATGAATGAATTTCACTGATATATATAGAAGTCAACGTGAAATATTGGAATATCACTGATACATTGACAAATTACATAAATATCATTAAAATATCATGGATGTGGACACGTACAAATAAATGCGTCATTCAGAGAAATTAACAAAAAATTGGAGAGGTATCAAAGCTTGTAAGTATCATACAACCGCTCATCACTCACTTTTGGCTGTTCAAGAAATCAGAGAGCATTGCAATTTTATACCCTCACCAAAATACTGATATGTACTTACATTGATCACCTCACAAACAATTCACAATGACCACTTTAGGAACAATTTTAATTGATTACCTTATATCAATTAACGTCACTTTTGATAAGACGCTAGTAAGAATAAAAAGAACAGGAAACAACTCACCATCTTTCAAACAATTTGGTTGAACATCTCAGGCAGGTTCTGCTCGAGCCAGGCCTTGCACTTGTCGTATGAAGGATAGAACTCGCAGTACTGCCCAATGTGCACGTCCATTAGGTAAGTCTATTTAAAAACCAACGGTGCATCCCAAATAAGGGTGTACCCATGAGGCAAGTTTGTGCACAAACCAACAGTGCATCCCAAATAAGGGTATGCCCATTTGTTTTGATCACACAGGTTTAACCCTTTAACGTCCGAATTTTTGTACTCATATTACCGTTAACACAACCACCGTCACTAAACTGGCGCTGGCATCAGGCAGTCACCGATATCAGGATGGGATAAGAACTGCCACTTGGCAGAGAACTTCAAAGAACACATTAGGGAACTAATTGAATAAGAAATAAAATATTGAAGGGGAATTTTGAAAGAGGACACTGGTGTCCTCTGGGGCGTTAAAGGGTTAACTGTTGAACATTTCATTAGTAGGTGACGTATATTTTTTCATATCAGATATTTGGATTTGCAATGGACATATCCTTGCTATGAATATAACTATGAATTCAATTGTATTCTTGCCATGAATTCAACAGTTAAACCTAGAATTCACAGCAAAAATGAGTGGGCCTTATTTTGGACCTTATCATTAAGTAAATTAGAAAAACTGTATTCCCAAAACAATGTTTTTTATCTTGCTTTAAAATTACTTTTAAGTCACTTGATTCATTTATGTGTCTGAGTTTGATAGAGCCTTGAAAAAATATCATTGATAATTGATATATTATTGAAAAATTGAACTTATATACATTTTGTACGTCATTGAAGTACACATTGAACAAATAATCAAAAATATTAAATATTAAATTTAATATATTGAATATATTATATAAACATAAAATATATAAATAAACATAAAAATATATAAATATATAAATATAAAATATATAAAATATATTAAATGTAATTAAATATTGAAATATTATATATAAATAATCAAAAAATTGAGAACGTATACACATTTTGTACGTCATTGAACAAATAATCAAAAATATCGAAATATGAGCTCAAAATTGTAACAACAAATGTCAACAGAACTGCAGAAGTATATCTAGATGAATATAAATCTTCACACAAAAATGAAAGTGAAATTTTTTCATATATTTCATATATTTATCACAGATTTCATATATTTATCACAGATTTCATATATTTATCACAGATTTCATATATTTATCACAGATTTCATTTATTTATCACAGATTTGATATATTTATCACAGATTTCATATATTTATCAGATTTCATATATTTATCACAGATTTCATATATTTATCACAGATTTCATATATTTATCACAGATTTGATATATTTATCACAGATATGAAATTTGGTCATATAGTGATCACATTTATGCTTCTTAAAATGGAAACTTTTTTACATTCAATTTGATATTTGCAAATTGAGAAGCTCGACAATAAACTTGACCATACTCACTTCATATGCTCACAGATTGATGTACATGATGAACATTTCCAACATCACTTCATCATTTTCTTTGAAATAGACAAAGCAACTTGACCACACTTGCAATAATTGAGGTAGAAATATAAAAAAAAATATTATTTAGAAATATTATTTTGAATCAAATTTAAAATAGACAAATATATAGGTCACCCTGCACTACTGCGGCAACTGCTCCATGCCAATTGATGTTAGCTGTGTGCCTTGTTTCAACTAAAGTAACAAAAGAAATTTGCCTCATATCGCTATTCTGAAATAATGAAGGGAAAAATTTTTAATCAAATATCTACTAGAACTTTGAGTTTCATTAATTTTGAACTTTCACATTGGCTAAGTGAGCCAAATGATTATTTAGCCAATGTTACATACATACATATATATACCAGGCTTCTCCTCCCTATGGGTGGGTAGCTGAAAGCAGGCCACAATCATCACTCTTAGTCACTAGGAGGCGAGAGAGGCAGCACTGGCCGCACCGGGCTGCTGCTGATCCTGTCAGTCTGATGCGGCCAGTAGGAGGCGAAAGAGAGGCAGTACTGGACGCACCAGACTGACAGGATCAGCAGCAGCCCGGTGCGGCCAGTGCTGCCTCTCTCGCCTACTAGTGACTAAATGTAGTGATTGTGGCCTGCTGTTGGCTACCCTCCCATAGGGAGGAGAAGCCTGGTGTATGTATATATATATATGTATGTATGTATGTAACATTGGCTAAATAATCATTTGGCTCACTTAGCCAATGTGAAAGTTCAAAATTAATGAAACTCAAAGTTCTAGTAGATATTTGATTCAAAATTTTTCCCTTCATTATTTCAGAATAGCGATGGGAAGCAAATTTTTTTTGTTACTTTAGTTGAAACAAGGCACACAGCTAACATCAATTGGCATGGAGGAGTTACCGCAGTAGTGCAGGGTGACCTATTTGTGCATTTTAAATTTGATTCAAAATGAAATTTTTACCTCAATTTTTCAGTATAGCAATAAGAAGCCAATATCTATCATCGCTCAAGTCAAAATAAAGCACCCGACTGACCTCAATTGGCATGGAGCAGTTGCCGCAGTAGTGTACGGTGAGAGGGTACTGCACCTTGGGCAGCGGGGCTGTACCAAAGTATTCTGCTGCTTCTACACTCATGGTTCGGACGTGTGGTAGTTACGGCAATACTGCAAAGACAGGGTCGTTCAGGCATGTGTCGTAGTTTTAGCAACACTGAAAAAAAATTCAACTGGAAGAAAAAAGCAGTAAGTGCTGAAAAATAAAGGTCAATATTGAATATAATGTTGTCAACGAATTTCATAATTTCGTAGGTATAGATAGGTAATATAGTCGATTTTAAGACGTTTTAAATGAATGACAATGTGTCCGGAAATGCTTATTTTTGGAGATATTTACCTTTGAAGTTATAGGAACGTCGTTTATAAAATTGAACAAACGGAGAGGTAAATAAGCAGAAACCCGGTTCTGACGTAACGATGGGTAAGGTTAGGTTTGGTAAAGTTGATTAAGTTAAGTATCCTAACCTAAGTAAGCCTAAAATATCTTAATTTAACTCAACCATACCGAGGCCGATGACTCCCGCCAAAAAACTTGGCGTGGTCCGCGTCCGCAAATCGCCGGAAGAGCCATATCGAAACTGCCGTTAATGCTATTCTTACCTGGCGTTATTTATTCTATATCTCCTAAACTAAGCATTTCCGGGCATATTGTCATTCGTGTAAAACGTCTTAAAATCGACTATATTACCTATCTATACCTACAAAATTATGAAATTTGTTGACAACATTATATTCAATATTGACCAAAATATATGGCAGAGTATCAAAGCAAATTTTTATAAAACAAAAAACTTATATTTCAACAGAAGAAAGGTCTTCCTAGCTTTCAGCCTGGAAATCATACATACAATAGGTGCATCCCTGAGAACAGTAATAAACCTATCCTATTTCTAAAGTTAACATTTTTTTGGTCATTTCATACTATTATCATCATTTTATATGAATAGTTCTTCAGTCTATCTTCTGTATTATCCATTATCTTTATAGGAGCTATATATTCTCCTGAGGTAAATTTGCAGTTGCTGCACTGAGATCAAAATGGAATTACAGGTGTTGCACTGGTTACCATGATTAGATGTGATCTAATTCTTCATCCTTGCCTCACAATAATAAATGATGAAACATACTAGGCTACTGTCATAGTAACTCATAAATGATAAAATAAAACACTGTCATAAATGGTGACACAGAACACTGATAAATGATGAAACAGAACTGTCATAAATGATGAAAGAGAAAACTGTCACAAATGATGTAAGAGAACAAAAACCGTTTATTTCCAAGTTGTCACATGAGATACATATGCCAACATATTGGCTTTTAAAAGTTCCTTAATATAAGACGTCCTAAAACAAAAGATCCATACGAGGAGTATTAATTGACAAACCATCCGAGGTGTAAAAATAGATAAGCCATACGAGGCATAATAATCGACAAACTATATGAGGTGTGCTAATAGATAAACTATCAGAGGTGTACAAATAGATAGACCATACGAGGCATATTAATAGACATAATATACAAGGCGTACTATAATAGACAAACCACACGTGGTGTGCTAATAGTCTAACAAAGTTCCATACGAGGAATACTAATTGACAAACCATACGAGGTGTACAAATAGATAAGCCGTAAGAGGCATAATAATAGACAAACTATACGAGATGTAATATTAGACAATACTATCATAGGTGTACAGATAGATAGACCATACGAGGCATATTAATAGAGAAAATATACGAGGCGTACTAATAGACAAACCATACGGGTCGTGCTAATAGTTTAACTCTGTCAAGGGTAATTGAATGAGAAATGAGAAATATTATCTCTTGGATATTTTATATTCCAAGAGATTCCGGTACAGCGCTTCTTGCCTTTTTCCTACTTCGATAGTTTCAACTAAGAACTTGCTGTCACAAATGATGAAACAGAAATTTATAATAAATGATGTTAGGGACCACTATAATAAACAATGAAAGAGAAAACTATAATAAATAATGGAACAGAAGGCTTTAATAAATGATGAAACAGAAATAACGAAAAACTCGCCATAAATTCCCAGTTACCCTAGGAGGTGTTTGCTATGGGCACCAAAAGTAACCGTTATTGCATCCTATCATTAATAATAATTGAACCAAAAATCAGTCTTATGAGCCACGTATTACTTTGGTAATAACAAAACATCCTTAATACAGTCAAATCAATAAATAATTCTGCACATACCGGAATTAAGCAGACTCACGCGGTGACTTTTTTCGTTATCGGACAATCCACAATAATCCGCGTTCTAATACTTCGTTTTAGAGATGAATTAAAATTTTGTTATAAATTTGAAGTAGGAATTAATGACTGGATATTCAATCAATAAACATTTTTTCAGCGGTATTATTAGCGGCAATTAACATCTTTTCAAGGTTGTTATATATCAGATACAGGCATAATCAGAATGCGGAAATTTCTTTTTACACCTGATATAAAACACTAAAGAAATTCATTTTTGTGTTGTTTTCTTAATTTATTCTTTGCTCATTTATTGAAGCTTTGAATTATTTTACCATTAGTTGAATATTAAATAATTCTTCCCACAGAGGTCTGATCTGAATTAGATTTGAAGCCATTATAGGTTATAATAGTACCATCACTAGTTGAGCAGTGTAATAAATGATTTGAAAACTCTTTTACAGTTCTATTCACGCATGGTTAGAGCAACAATCTCGAGTCTGAGCCCATTTCATACGTCTGGGTAGAGTGCAATTGGTAGTTTGAATAATGTCACAGTCAAGAACACTGTTACGCTCAGGATGACATTATTATGAAATACTGTACTAGCATAAAAATTATTGAAAATTTTTTTCGGTCTCCAGTTCAGATGTGCACCTCGTATGACGCGTTAGACAAGTTATGACGCGGTAAACAAGTCAATGACGCGTTGGACAAGTTAATGATGCGTTAAACAAGTTAGCGACGCGTTAGACAAGTTATTGATGCGTTAAACAAGTTAGCGACGCGTTAGACAAGTTAATGATGCGTTGTGCTCTCCGTGGCACAGCGGTTAAGGGATCGAACTTGTATGCTGGAAGTCGCAGGTTCGTTCCCAGCGCTGGCACGGAGATTTTCCCCGTTGGGTATAAGGGAAAGCTCAAGCACAATACCCCACTCGACCCAGGTGTCGGAAATGGGTACCGGCTTCACGGGGGAACCGTCATGGTGTCCTATATATAGGGTTAGTTTTAAGACATTTGAAAAAACAATGCTAAGATCATATGTATCAGGCTTGATTTGAAATAAAGCATCCTAAAGATGCCGATGTTAACCATTAAACAAGTTAGTAACGCGTTAGACAAGTTAATGACGCGTTAAGCAAGCTAGAGACACGTTAGACAAGGTAATGACGCGTTAGACAAGTTAATACACACGTCGTGACAGTTGGCTCCGTTTCACAACGCTGCTCACTTCTGTCATGGCTTCCCTGCTTTCTAAATACGAGGGGATAGAAGTATCCCCATCGAGTAGCGAGCACTACTATTTTATTGTCTACTTCTTACGATTTGTTTATAAATTTAGAACCTTTATGTTCAGTGATATTCATGACCCCCCTTGGGTATAGCCTCATATGTACCATCTGCGTTCCATTGTTCGTGTGCTCATACTTCTATAAAAGTGCGCACGAACACAAAAGTGTTTTCACCAATGCGTCACAAGGATTATGTTTTTGTACGTATATATTTATATTTATGATCAAAACCAGATTAACGCAGTCATGGGAACGCATTTTTCGTGCCTTTCAATCATTTTTTGTTTCAATTGACGTGGGCATTACGATACCCATGTGTGATTATCAACCAAGGATCTCAATGTCGATATTTTTAAACCAACATAGTACTTTTCATTTATAAACTTCATTTGGAACATACGGTTCCCGTTTTCTTTTCTTGCGTCAAGTGATGATTAGAATAGAGAAGTGGCATTCGTATCCTGAAATAACTACACTGGTACGTTCAAAAGTCCGCTCAACTCAACAGGATAAATATACAAAATTAGTTTTCAAAATCTATTAAAATAGTTACAACAAAACAAAGCGCCCAATAAGGACTGAGATAAAAGTAATACCATTTCATCAACAAAACAACACACAAAACGCTGTAGCAGCACGACAAGCGAACTAATATAAGCTTTTCTTCATAAAACTAACATCGTCAGTTTATAGTCATGGGAGTTATTTTTATTAACTAATAAAGTTATCCTAATGAAGCATTAGTTTTACTGTCGCCGTGATTACAGTCAGATACATCCCTGGCTGCTCAGTATATGGGTTACCGGACCCAGGTACACCTGAGGACGCTCAGTATCTGGGATACGGGACCCAGGTACACCTGAGGACACTCAGTATCTGGGATACGGGACCCAGGTACACCTGAGGACACTCAGTATCTGGGATACGCGACCCAGGTACACCTGAGGACACTCAGTATCTGGGATACGCGACCCAGGTACACCTGAGGACACTCAGTATCTGGGATACGCAACCCAGGTACACCTGAGGACACTCAGTATCTGGGATACGCGACCCAGGTACACCTGAGGACACTCAGTATCTGGGATACGCGACCCAGGTACACCTGAGGACACTCGCTATCTGGGATACGCGACCCAGGTACACCTAAGGACACTCACTATCTGGGATACGCGACCCAGGTACACCTGAGGACGCTCAGTATCTGGGATACGCGACCCAGGTACACCTGAGGACACTCAGTATCTGGGATACGCGACCCAGGTACACCTGAGGACACTCAGTATCTGGGATACGCGACCCAGGTACACCTGAGGACACTCAGTATCTGGGATACGCGACCCAGGTACACCTGAGGACGCTCAGTATCTGGAATACGAGACCCAGGTACACCTGAGGACGCTCAGTATCTGGGATACGAGACCCAGGTACACCTGAGGACGCTCAGTATCTGGGATACGCGACCCAGGTACACCTGAGGACGCTCAGTATCTGGGATACGCGACCCAGGTACACCTGAGGACGCTCAGTATCTGGAATACGAGACCCAGGTACACCTGAGGACGCTCAGTATCTGGGATACGAGACCCAGGTACACCGGTATTTGTATCTGAGATACATGAACAAATTTTATTAAGTCGGAACATTCGCAGTTTTACAATGATGCAAAATCCGTCAGTTTTGACGTTTCTGTATTTTCAGTATTTACTGTAACTCAAGTGTGATCCTTCTGCTACTGCACTTAAAATACGCTAAAAACTTTTGCTGGGACTAAAGTGAAGAACAAAGAACTGACCCGCAATTATTTGAAAAGGAGCAAGACTTAAGAAGAAACAAAAAGAATTTAAAAGCAGAACAACACGCAGAAGTGCTACCATTATTTCTCACGAAGGCACTCAGTAAACAAACATCCTTCGCATACACAAGTTTTAAATCCATCTGCAAAAATCAAACTTAAACAACTAGGTTCTACAGCACTTAACGTCTACACATTCTACACATTCAGTGAACTAAAGCACATTTTCCCAAAGTGAAAAAATTGGTCGTTTTCCGTTTTGTTAGAAAACGGGATGCCCGATATTTCCGACACCTCAGAACACACACTCGCCTTAGGGCAACACGTGTTTCGTTAGTAGTCTAGTAATGTAGCATTAATGGTATTCATGGTACAAAAAAGCACACCACTTTAGCTATAATATATTAAGAAGATCTGTTGATGTAGTATCAAATGCCCGGGTATTCATGGTACAAAAATGCACACCACTTTAGCTATAATATATTAAGAAGATCTGTTGATGTAGTATCAAATGCCCGGGTATTCATGGTACAAAAAAGCACACCACTTTAGCTATAATATATTAAGAAGATCCGTTGATGTAGTATTAAATGCCCGGGTATTCATGGTACAAAAATGCACACCACTTTAGCTATAATATATTAAGAAGATCTGTTGATGTAGCATTAAATGCCCGGGTATTCATGGTACAAAAATAAAAACACCACTCCAGCTATGGAGCAGAAGGAAGATCTATTAATGTAGCGTTAAATACAAGGGTATCCGTAATACGGAAATGCACAACAGAAATATCGCTCTTCTGATTGGTCAAACTATCACGATCACAGATGCTGCGCGACACACCAATCAACGTCGTTCATATCTCAGCAAACAGCCAATCACAATACAGGATTTTACAGTCTTGTACCAGAAAAAAATGTGAGTAGGAATATCTAAGTGCTCCTGATTAATAAAAATATAAATTTACAGAACAATATTGATACCGTCACTCATTCGATAGTTTAAATTTAACGAGAAACGGCTTCATTTATTTAAAACGAGCATGAACACACGACCTTCCTTATAATGAAAGAAACTCATACAAAACCATCTTTCTACCATTCTTCATTCAACAAATTCATATTCTTTATATCCTTACAAAATCATCTCTGTATCCATACAAAGTTATCTATGTATCCATACAAAGTCATCTTTGTATCCATACAAAGTCATCTTTGTATCCATACAAAGTCATCTTTGTATCCATACAAAGTCATCTTTGTATCCATACAAAGTCATCTTTGTATTCTTACAAAGTCATCTTTGTATTCTTACAAAGTCATCTTTGTATTCTTACAAAGTCATCTTTGTATCCATACAAAGTCATCTTTGTATTCTTACAAAGTCATCTTTGTATTCTTACAAAGTCATCTTTGTATTCTTACAAAGTCATCTTTGTATCCTTACAAATTCATCTTTGTATCCTTACAAATTCATCTTTGTATCCTTACAAATTCATCTTTGTATCCTTACAAAGTCATCTTTGTATCCTTGCAAAGTCATCTTTGTATCCTTGCAAAGTCATCTTTTTATCCTTACAAATTCATGTTTTTATCCTTACTAAGTCATCTTTGTATCCTTACAAAGTCATCTTTGTATCCTTACAAAGTCATCTTTGTATCCTTACAAATTCATCTTTGTATCCTTACAAAGTCATCTTTGTATCCTAACAAATTCACCTTTGTATCCTTACAAAATCATCTTTGTATCCTTACAAAATCACCTTTGTATGATTACAAAATCATCTTTGTATCGTTACAAAATCATCTTTGTCCCCTTACAAAATCATCTATGTCTCCTTACAAAATCATCTATGTCCCCTTACAAAATCATCTATGTCCCCTTACAAAATCATCTATATATCCTTAAAAAATCATCTTTGTATCCTTACAAAATCATCTTTCTACCCAACTAATCCCCTTTGTACCCACCCATACCTATTTTTATACCTCAACATTCCCTCTGTATACTCAAACACATCTTCGGACCCCCATTTGGCAGTATTTGATCCATACATATTATCTTTGGACCCCATACGTCAGTTTGGGGTCCCCGTACACTGTTCACATTGGTGGCAGCGGTGGGATAAGTGCAGATTCGCCGCGTAGGAGGAATGTTACTTTAACATGCATGTAGAAAATCAGTTTTAATTATATAAGAAGTATAATGTATGTATGTGAGAAGTATAGTGTAAGTATGTGAGAAGTATAGTGTAAGTATGTGAGAAGTATAGTGTAAGTATGTGAGAAGTATAGTGTAAGTATGTGAGAAGTATAGTGTAAGTATGTGAGAAGTATAGTGTAAGTATGTGAGAAGTATAGTGTAAGTATGTGAGAAGTATAGTGTAAGTATGTGAGAAGTATAGTGTAAGTATGTGAGAAGTATAGTGTAAGTATGTGAGAAGTATAGTGTAAGTATGTGAGAAGTATAGTGTAAGTATGTGAGAAGTATAGTGTAAGTATGTGAGAAGTATAGTGTAAGTATGTGAGAAGTATAGTGTAAGTATGTGAGAAGTATAGTGTAAGTATGTGAGAAGTATAGTGTAAGTATGTGAGAAGTATAGTGTAAGTATGTGAGAAGTATAGTGTAAGTATGTGAGAAGTATAGTGTAAGTATGTGAGAAGTATAGTGTAAGTATGTGAGAAGTATAGTGTAAGTATGTGAGAAGTATAGTGTAAGTATGTGAGAAGTATAGTGTAAGTATGTGAGAAGTATAGTGTAAGTATGTGAGAAGTATAGTGTAAGTATGTGAGAAGTATAGTGTAAGTATGTGAGAATTATAATGTAGGTATGTGAGAAGTATAATGTAGGTATGTGAGAAGTATAATGTAGGTATGTGAGAAGTATAATGTAGGTATGTGAGAAGTATAATATACGTGTGTATCGAGAATATTGTATGGATGTAAGAAGTGTAATGTAAGTATATAGGAACAGTGTGGCTGTTCACTAACTTCTGCGTAAGAAAATATCAAAGCGACAATTAGAAAAAAGGTTGTCGGCAAAGTGGTTTAATTTCAACTAAAGTTTGGATTAAGATTAACAAGTAGGATTAATTCTGACGATCTACAACTATATCAACTCCTAACCACACAAGGGAAAAGAAGAAACAACTCGCTCATTTGATATGAGTGGCGATGGAAGACACGATTTGAGGGAGGAAGCACTGAATCAAAGTTATTACCCTAAATTCCGCGCATATGTCAAGTTTTATACCCTAAATCAGGGTAACTTAGTTTTACACCCTGGAGTAGGGTAAGTCACACAGAATTTTGCTCTAAATAGAGTTAACACTGCTGTTTTCTAACTCGATTTCGGTGAGAATAGCCTAATTTCCATGTATTGAAATAATGAAGCCTGAACTAGAAACACCTGCGCAGAATTTTGCTCTATACCGGGAAAAATGCAACAAAATTTGCCTTAAATTTTGACAACTCGCACAAAGTTCTACGCTAAATAAAGATGTATATCTCGAGAACTTACCCTTAATTAGGGCAAGTCGCACGGAATTGTACTCGAAACCGGAAGCTAAGCTTGAAAATTTACCGTACTCTAGGGCAATTCTAACAAAACTTTACCATAGATCAGGAGCAAACCTTGACAATTTACCGTATTTTAGGGTATTTCTATGAAACTTTACCCATAATCAGGAGCAAACCTAAACTATTTATTGCACACCATGGCACTTCTTAAGGAACTTTACTCCAAATCAGGTTCAATTGCATGTAATTTTCCCCAAATCGGGATAAATCATTACCCCCCTTATCGGAGACCCCCATAGGGGGATGGGCAGGACGTAGGAGGGGGAGGGCACCCTCAGGCCCCCTACAGGCGGGCCACCATGCGTTTCACCAGCTCCTGCAGGTCCTCCTGCCGCTTGTTGGCCGTCTCTATGACCTGGGGGGAGGGAAGGGGGGATTTAGGAAGATGGGGGAGAGTAGGGGAACACGGAGAATGGGAGAGAGGGAGAAAAAAATCTTAGAAATACTACACATCCTCTCAATACGTGTACGTCAAATTTCAAAAACTCACTGAATACATCCTCTCAATACATGTCGTCACTGAACTCTAGGTGTAATAGACAAACGAAGGTAGCACGGGAGACCCACACACACATACCCCCTCCAGCAGGAGACACACACACATACCCCCTCCAGCAGGAGACTCACCCCTCCCCCAGCACCCCCAGCAGGAACCTCCCCCAGCCCCATACCCCCCAGTAGGAGACCCACCCACACACACACACATACATACCTCCTCCAGCAGGAGACTCACCTCCCCAGCACCCTCCCAGCAGGGGTCCCTTTAGCACCCCCAGCCCCACACACACCCTTCCCCGACACCACCATCCCAGCAGGAGCCCCACCTCCTCATGGTTGGCGGCGGCGTCGGTGTCGTAGGTCATGACGCAGGCGTTGGTGATGAGGCTGAAGGCAAAGACCTTCATGCCGCAGTGACGCGCCACCAGCACCTCGGGCACCGTTGACATGCCCACCGCGTCAGCACCTGCACGAGGGGCGCGTCTATACTGGTGGGGGTGCGTTATTGGTTTCAATCAATAAAAGTACTGGAATTAGATGACACGAATTTACTATCATGTCACTGTGTTGGTAAATTGTTCTGGTTGGGGCGGGCCTATACTGGTGAGGGAGCGCCCATACTGGTGAGGGAGCGCCCATACTGGTGAGGGAGCGCCCATACTGGTGAGGGAGCGCCCATACTGGTGAGGGAGCGCCCATACTGGTGGAGGAGTGCCCATACTGGTGGAGGAGTGCCCATACTGGTGGAGGAGTGCCCATACTGGTGGAGGAGTGCCCATACTGGTGAGGGAGCGCCCACACTGGTGAGGGAGCGCCCATACTGGTGAGGGAGCGCCCATACTGGTGGAGGAGTGCCCATACTGGTGGAGGAGTGCCCATACTGGTGAGGGAGCGCCCATACTGGTGAGGGAGCGCCCATACTGGTGAGGGAGCGCCCATACTGGTGAGGGAGTGCCCATACTGGTGAGGGAGTGCCCATACTGGTGGAGGAGTGCCCATACTGGTGGAGGAGTGCCCATACTGGTGGAGGAGTGCCCATACTGGTGGAAGAGTGCCCATACTGGTGGAGGAGTGCCCATACTGGTGGTGGAGTGCCCATACTGGTGGTGGAGTGCCCATACTGGTGGTGGAGTGCCCATACTGGTGGTGGAGTGCCCATACTGGTGGAGGAGTGCCCATACTGGTGGAGGAGTGCCCATACTGGTGGAGGAGTGCCCATACTGGTGGAGGAGTGCCCATACTGGTGGAGGAGTGCCCATACTGGCGGAGGAGTGCCCATACTGGCGGAGGAGTGCCCATACTGGTGGAGGAGTGCCCATACTGGTGGAGGAGTGCCCATACTGGTGGAGGAGTGCCCATACTGGTGGAGGAGTGCTCATACTGGTGGAGGAGTGCCCATACTGGTGGGAGAGTGCCCATACTGGTGGGGGAGTGCCCATACTGGTGGGAGAGTGCCCATACTGGTGGGAGAGTGCCCATACTGGTGGGGGAGTGCCCATACTGGTGGGAGAGTGCCCATACTGGTGGGAGAGTGCCCATACTGGTGGGGGAGTGCCCATACTGGTGGGGGAGTGCCCATACTGGTGGGAGAGTGCCCATACTGGTGGGAGAGTGCCCATACTGGTGGGAGAGTGCCCATACTGGTGGGAGAGTGCCCATACTGGTGGGAGAGTGCCCATACTGGTGGAGGAGTGCCCATACTGGTGGAGGAGTGCCCATACTGGTGGGAGAGTGCCCATACTGGTGGGGGGAGTGCCCATACTGGTGGGAGAGTGCCCATACTGGTGGGAGAGTGCCCATACTGGTGGAGGAGTGCCCATACTGGTGGGAGAGTGCCCATACTGGTGGGAGAGTGCCCATACTGGTGGGGGAGTGCCCATACTGGTGGGAGAGTGCCCATACTGGTGGGAGAGTGCCCATACTGGTGGGAGAGTGCCATACTGGTGGGAGAGTGCCCATACTGGTGGGAGAGTGCCCATACTGGTGGGAGAGTGCCCATACTGGTGGGAGAGTGCCCATACTGGTGGGGGAGTGCCCATACTGGTGGGAGAGTGCCCATACTGGTGTGGGAGTGCCCATACTGGTGGGAGAGTGCCCATACTGGTGGGAGAGTGCCCATACTGGTGGGGGAGTGCCCATACTGGTGGGGGAGTGCCTATACTGGTGGAGGAGTGCCCATCTGGTGGAGGAGTGCCCATACTGGTGGGAGATTGCCCATACTGGTGGAGGAGTGCCCATACTGGTGGAGGAGTGCCCATACTGGTGGAGGAGTGCCCATACTGGTGGAGGAGTGCCCATACTGGTGGAGGAGTGCCCATACTGGTGGAGGAGTGCCCATACTGATGGAGGAGTGCCCATACTGGTGGAGGAGTGCCCATACTGGTGGAGGAGTGCCCATACTGGTGGAGGAGTGCCCATACTGGTGGAGGAGTGCCCATACTGGTGGAGGAGAGCCCATACTGGTGGAGGAGTGCCCATACTGGTGGAGGAGTGCCCATACTGGTGGAGGAGTGCCCATACTGGTGGAGGAGTGCCCATACTGGTGGGGGTGCGTCATTGGTTTCAATCAATAAAAGTACTAGAATTAGATGACACGAATTGAAAATAATCTGTCTTACTACTTGAAAAATTGTTCTGGGGATCTAGACTGTTTGCTTGTCGTCGTCCGTGCTTTCTTCAACCCAGAGGAGACTAGATCCTTCCTAAGACCCCTCTATGGACCCATCCTAGGACCCTTTCCAAGAACCGCACCAAGATATCCCAAAGATCATAGTCAAGATCCCCCAAGGGACCCTTCCAGAACCCACTCAAAAATCCTGCATTACCCCTCCCTAGATACCCCGCAGGATCACCCCATCATTCATGACCCCTTCAAGAACCGCACCCAGAGCCCCTCTTAGGACCCAACCCAGGACCCCCAGTCCCCTTCCAAGATACCCCACAGGATCCCCACCATTCAGGATCCCTTCAAGATCCGCACCCAGAACCCCCATGAGAACCCAACCCAGGACCCCACCGAGCAGCTTGAGGAGCCTGAGCTCGGCGACCGTCTCGTAGGTGGGACCCCCCAGCATGACGTAGACCCCCTCCTTGGTGACGGCGCCCAGCCCCATCTCCTGGGCGATCTGGCGTGCTAGCGCCCGGCTGTCGCGGTCGTACGCGTTGTTCAGTGAGGGGAACCGCGGCCCGAACCGCTCGTCGTTACGCCCTCGGAGGGGAGAGTCCCCCGCGAACCCCTGAAGGAGGGAGGATAGGGTAAGAAGAGGAACGGGGGTGGAGGAAAATGATGAGAGGGGGGACGGGGGTGGGGGAAAATGATGAGAGGAGGGACGGGGGTGGGGGGAAAATGATGAGAGGAGGGACGGGGGTGGGGGAAAATGATGAGAGGAGGGAGTCCCCCGCGAACCCCTGGGGGAGGGGGGTGGGTTGATTGATTGATTGATTATACGAAAGTTTTAGCCTCTCTGTACTACGACAAAGTTGTTCAAAGCGAGGAAGGAGGAAGGCACCATTTAGAATGGAGTTATAGGAACGCGGAATCTATGCACAATGAGCATTAGAAACAATAAAAAACCGGACAGCAGTCAACCGAAAAAAGTTGGTCCTTAACATAACCAAAACATTTCATTTCAACAAAAAGAAGGCCTACCTAACTCTCAGCTCGGTACCTCACATAGTCCCCCTGGGAGCGCTAATTCCCACAGATACAATAGTTGTGGCCTCCTGATAGGTTAGGAGGTGTTGCGTGGTGAGAGGGAGGAGTTGCGTGGTGAGAGGGAGGAGTTGCGTGGTGAGAGGGAGGAGTTGCGTGGTGAGAGGGAGGAGTTGCGTGGTGAGAGGGAGGAGTTGCGTGGTGAGAGGGAGGAGTTGGAGAAAGGGAATCGAGGAGTACGTTGCCATAGCGTCAAATAATCTACTCCGAAGGGGAAAACAAAAATTTCCACCTACGTTAACTAAGAAAAAAATATTCATGTAAAAAAAAATTCGCAACAAAATTGCCAATGAGTAAGGAAAAGTCGAATTCGACATGATGAAATCCTTTCATGTGTATACCCATCAAATGATCACATGTTGATGGGTGTCCCCCATCAAATGGGTGTCCCCCATCAAATGGGTGTCCCCATCAAATGGGTGTCCCCATCAAATGGGTGTCCCCATCAAATGGGTGTCCCCCATCAAATGGGTGTCCCCCATCAAATGGGTGTCCCCCATCAAATGGGTGTCCCCCATCAAATGGGTGTCCCCCATCAAATGGGTGTCCCCCATCAAATGGGTGTCCCCCATCAAATGGGTGTCCCCCATCAAATGGGTGTCCCCCATCAAATGGGTGTCCCCCATCAAATGGGTGTCCCCCATCAAATGGGTGTCCCCCATCAAATGGGTGTCCCCCATCAAATGGGTGTCCCCCATCAAATGGGTGTCCCCCATCAAATGGGTGTCCCCCATCAAATGGATATCCCCATCAAATGGATATCCCCATCAAATGGATATCCCCATCAAATGGATATCCCCATCAAATGGATATCCCCATCAAATGGATATCCCCATCAAATGGATATCCCCATCAAATGGGTATCCCTCATCGAAAGAATAACCCAAACAAAAGGACATCCCCATCAAAACGCCCCCATCAACCCCTCCCCATGTTGATGACCATGATGCTCACGGCCATGTTGATGTGGTCCTTGATGATCATGATGTCACCAACGCTGAAGTCGGAGTTGATGCCGCCCGCCGCGTTGGTCACGATCAGCTGCTCGACGCCCATCAGCTTCATGACGCGGACAGGCATCGCGCACTGTGGCAACACAAGGGTTGTGTACACGGTCTGTTGTCTACAATATCCAGCAATTTCCAAGCAGCAACTCATAATTCCTAAAGCAATTCGGCCAACCGAAGCGAGGAAGGATGAAGGCACCGGTTAGTATGGAGTTGAGGGGATACAGAATCTACGCACAAGGTGCATCAAAACAGTAAGCTAAGAAAGAAGTTCATGGAACAAGACACAAGTTGGAAATGGAGGTATTAGGTGCTGAAAAACAGGACAGCTGTCATATCACAACCAGACCCGTCACGCTGTTCATCAGAAAATAACGCGTATCCCAGAAATGTTTGTTCTTCTGTTAATTTGAGATGTGAATGTTGTTTCCGAGTTTTGTTGTACACCAGGCACCCCAAAAAACAACATTCCCCCTACAGTACACCCCTGATTCTTTATCCCCCCTCACCAAACCCCTCAACACATCCCTCACCCCACCTTCCAGAAGGGCAGGCCTCATAGACATGGAATCCCCCATAACCCCCCTCACCCCCCAACTTCCAGAGGGAGTAGCCCTCATAGGCATGGAAGCCCCCACAACCCCCTCACCTCCCTCACCCCACCTTCCAGAAGGAGTAGCCCTCATAGGCATGGAAGCCCCCACAACCCCCTCACCTCCCTCACCCCACCTTCCAGAAGGAGTAGCCCTCATAGGCATGGAAGCCCCCACAACCCCTCACCTCCCTCACCCCACCTTCCAGAAGGAGTAGCCCTCATAGGCATGGAAGCGCCCCTTTATGCAGACGACGGGCACACCCCCAATACAGGTCCCTCAGACCCCCACAAGACACACAGACCCTCACAGGACCCCCACCTTCCAGAGAGGGTAGCCCTCGTAGGCATGGAAGCGCCCCTTCATGCAGAAGACGAGCACACCCCCAATACAGAACCCTCAGCCCCTCACAGGACCCCCCACAGGACCCCCCCCCTTCCAGAGGGGGGTAGCCCTCGTAGGCATAGAAGCGCCCCTTCATACAGACGACGGACACACCCCCAATACAGGTCTCTCAGACCCCCACAGGACCCTCAGCCCCCCACAGAACCCCCCACCTTCCAGAGCGGGTAGCCCTCGTAGGCATGGAAGCGCCCCTTCATACAGACGACGGGCACGGCGCCCAAGGTGCCGATAACAAGGCGCCCGTCGTGCCCCTGGACGGTAGAGACCGGGAAGTTCGGCACCTCCTCGTACGGGAACTCGCTCTTCTCCTCCAGGAGCTCGGCCAGGCCCCCTGCAGGAGTGGTTATTCATTTATTGATTACTGATTGATTATAAGAGAGTCTTAGAATCACTTGCAACAAGAAAGATGTTCAAAGAGAGGAAGGATGGAGGCACCTCCTCATACGGGAACTCGCTTTTCTCCTCCTTTTCTCTGTGCTCTCCGTGGTACAGTGGTTAAGGGATTGGACTTGTATGTTGGAGTCTCGGGTTCGTATCCTGGCGCTGGCGCGGAGATTTTCCCCGTTGGGTATGAGGGAAAGCTCAAGCACAATACCCCACTCAACCCAGGTGTTGGAAATGGGTACCGGCTTTACGGGGAACCGTCATGGTGTCCTATATATACATATGTATCAGGCTTGATTGGAAATAAAGCATCCCAAAGATGCCGATGTTAACCTAACCTTAACCTAACCTAATACAGCAGCTCGGCCAGGCCCCCTGCAGGAGTGGTTATTCATTTATTGAGTACTGATTGATTATAAGAGAGTCTTAGAATCACTTGCAACAACTAAGATGTTCAAAGAGAGGAAGGATGAAGGCACCGCCATTTAGTGTGGAGATGAGGGAACGCGGAATCTACGCACAAGGAGCCAAAAACAGTAAGCTAAGAAAGAAGTTTGTAAAGCAAGATGAGAATTCAAGAAGAAAGCAATAGGTGCTGAAAAACAGGACAGCAGTCAACCGGAAAAAAGATGGTCCGTAACAAAACAAAAACCTATTCTATTCCTACACAAAGAAGGCCTACCTAACTTTTAGCTCAGGATCTTGCATAATACCCCTGGGAGCGCTAATTCCATGGATACAATAGTTGTGTCCCCCTGAGGGGGGCCACCCTTAGGATAAAGAAGGATGCATTGCTCATAATCTTATGGTAGATGAAAGATGTTTCATTCCAGTCAAGCACGATACATGTCATCTTGTGCATTGGTTAAACTTATTAATAACGCCAAAATGAACGGTTGCCCCTATTTCCAACACCTGGATAGAGTGGACAATTGTGGCTGGGTTCTCATTTTTCCCAACGGAGAGAAAAACCGGGTGGCACTGCCGGGATTCGAACCGCTGACACTTTTCCATTTAGGGATCGCTTTAACCACTCAGCCCCAGTGACAGAGCGGCATAACGTGGTAAATAAGTGGTTTGAAAAGGGCGGTCGTGGCCTGATTAGCGCTGGGATATTTTGATAGGAATACATGCTCGTAAGTGTAGCGGGCGCTACCGCTACAGTAGAATGTAGCGCCGCTACATTAAGCTCTACAACGGCAAAAATGATTGAAAAGCTTTAAATATTTTTAGTTTTCCTATGGCCATCAACTCAGGAACATTTCATTGGGCATTTCGAAGGCTTATCAACGCAATTCTATTGCAACTTCAGACAATGGGAAGCGTCATGTAGCGCAAGCCTGAGGTACGAACACCGAAGTGATCGCTTCAATACAGCCAACAAAATTAGATCCCTCGGTTGACCTAATTCAAAGGGCTTTAGAAAGCGACAACGTACTTTTTCTAGGAACTTTAAGACCCCTTTATGACCCTGAATGTCCTAGGACCCCCCACACTCCCACAGGACCCCAATACTCCCACAGGACCCCCATACTCCCACAGGACCCCCATACTCCCACAAGACCCCCCATACTCCCACAAGACCCCCATACTCCCACAAGACCCCCCATACTCCCACAAGACCCCCATACTCCCACAAGACCCCCATACTCCCACAAGACCCCCATTCTCCCACAGGACCCCAATACTCCCACAGGACCCCCATACTCCCACAGGACCCCCATACTCCCACAAGACCCCCATACTCCCACAAGACCCCCATACTCCCACAAGACCCCATTCTCCCACAAGACCCCCATACTCCCACAAGACCCCCACACTCCCACAGGACCCCAATACTCCCACAGGACCCCCATACTCCCACAGGACCCCCATACTCCCACAAGACCCCCATACTCCCACAAGACCCCCATACTCCCACAAGACCCCCATTCTCCCACAAGACCCCCATACTCCCACAAGACCCCCATACTCCCACAAGACCCCCATACTCCCACAAGACCCCCATACTCCCACAAGACCCCCATACTCCCACAAGACCCCCATACTCCCACAAGACCCCCATACTCCCACAAGACCCCCATACTCCCACAAGACCCCCATACTCCCACAGGACCTCCCCATACTCCCACAAGACCCCCATACTCCCACAAGACCCCCATACTCCCACAAGGCCCCCATTCTCCCACAAGACCCCATACTCCCACAAGACCCCCATACTCCCACAAGACCCCCATACTCCCACAAGACCCCCATACTCCCACAGGACCCCCATACTCCCACAAGACCCCCATACTCCCACAAGACCCCAATACTCCCACAGGACCCCAATACTCCCACAGGACCCCAATACTCCCACAGGACCCCCATACTCCCACAAGACCCCCATACTCCCACAAGACCCCCATACTCCCACAAGACCCCCATACTCCCACAAGACCCCCATACTCCCACAGGACCCCCATACTCCCACAGGACCCCCATACTCCCACAAGACCCCCATACTCCCACAAGACCCCAATACTCCCACAGGACCCCAATACTCCCACAGGACCCCAATACTCCCACAGGACCCCCATACTCCCACAAGACCCCCATACTCCCACAGGACCCCCATACTCCCACAGGACCCCCATACTCCCACAGGACCCCATACTCCCACAGGACCCCCATACTCCCACAGGACCCCCATACTCCCACAAGACCCCCATACTCCCACAAGACCCCCATACTCCCACAAGACCCCCATACTCCCACAAGACCCCCATACTCCCACAAGACCCCCCATACTCCCACAAGACCCCCATACTCCCACAAGACCCCCATACTCCCACAAGACCCCCATACTCCCACAAGACCCCATACTCCCACAAGACCCCCATACTCCCACAAGACCCCCATACTCCCACAAGACCCCCATACTCCCACAAGACCCCCATACTCCCACAAGACCCCCATACTCCCACAAGACCCCCATACTCCCACAAGACCCCCATACTCCCCACAAGACCCCCATACTCCCACAAGACCCCCATACTCCCACAAGACCCCCATTCTCCCACAAGACCCCCATTCTCCCACAAGACCCCCATACTCCCACAAGACCCCCATACTCCCACAAGACCCCCATACTCCCACAAGACCCCCATACTCCCACAAGACCCCCATACTCCCACAAGACCCCCATACTCCCACAAGACCCCCATACTCCCACAAGACCCCCATACTACCACTGGACGCCCACACTACCACTGGACGCCCACACTCCCATAGGACCCCACACTCCCACAGGACCCCCACACTCCCACAGGACCCCCAACCTCCCACAGGACCCCCACACTCCCACAGGACCCCCCCACTCCCACAGGACCCCCACACTCCCACAGGATCTCCACACTCCCACAGGATCTCCACACTCCCACAGGATCTCCACACTCCCACAGGACCCCCACA